>CM056058.1:12285768-12305768 GCA_029574335.1 Rana kukunoris
GGGGAACAGACAATCAGTGACAGGTTCACTAGGAAGCACGGGGAGAGGTTTGTTTAAAGTCACCTCTCCCCATTCTCCCTCTTTGTGACCCGATCGCGGGACACAGTCGGCGACCGGGTCCACTGTTCCCGCGGAATATGGAAAGATGGCATTGCCATTCACCAATCTAAAACACAAAACTCAGAGCTGTGCAGACCCAGGAGTCACATGATTCTGCCAAGAAATACAATATATGAAAAACGGCAGATCACAAGCTATACAAAACTCTCTCAATCAACATTGACTATTTTTAATCCTTATGCCCCCAGTATTAGTAAATAGGAAAGTATATCATATTTACATTTTAGTTACTTCCTGGTTTCCATGCCTAGGCAAATGATGTCATACATCCCAGGAGTCCTCAGGAGGGGTTTTCACAGCTAATGAAGCCCTCCTGCTTGCTTGGCCAAACTAAGGGCAGATGGATTTCCAGAAGTAAATGCTACCATGAATCATCTGCCCTTAGTCAAGATGGTCGCAGCCAGAAATGCTAGGGGGGGGGAGTTTTTCAAAGTGAATTATCAGCAAAATAATGCATGGAGACACGGATGGATGAGGGAGTTTGCTCTGAATATTAAAAAATACTTTTAATAGTGCTTTTGGTTTGTGGTGTTCAGAAAGTCTCTTTAAAAACAAAACAAAACAACACAACATGTTATACTTACCTGCTCTGTTGCAGTGGTTTTGTACAGAGCAGCCCAGGATCCTCCTCTTCTCTGGTCCCTTTTCGCTGCTCCTGGCCCCTTCCTCCTGTAGAGCGCCCCCACAGTAAGCAGCTTGTTATGGGGACACCCAAGCCGAGCTGCAGCTCCACGAGTCCATTCAGACACAGAGCTGCCGCTCAGCCTGCCTCCTCTCTCCCCTGATTGGCTGACTAACAGCTGCGGGAGCCAATGGCAGGAGGAGAGTCCCCGGATGACCAAGGAATTCGTGGACAGAGATGGGGCTCAGGTAAGTATTATGGGGGGCTGCTACAAACAGAAGATTTATCTTAATGAATAGAATGCATTAGGATAAAAAAAACATTCTGCCTTTACAACCCCTTTAACTGGTTGCCGACCGGCTCACGCAGATATACTGCAGCAGAATAGCTCTCCTGAGCGAAATTACGTACATATACGGCTTCGCCCAGGAGCGCGCCGGAGGCGCAGGCACCCCCATTTACAGCAGGGAACCTGATGCGCGGGGCCGGCGGGCAGGCACGAATCCGTGCACGAGCGGGGAGAACAGGGGTGTGTGTGTGTAAACGCACAAATCCCTGTGCTGTCTGATGAGAGGACAGATCGTGTCTTTCTACAACGGAGAAAACATGATCTGTCATCTCCTATAGCGAAGCCCCATCAGCCCACAGTTAGAACACACAATAGGGAACACAGTTAATCCCTTAATCGCTCCCTAGTGTTAACCCCTTTCCTGCCAGGGACATTTACATAGTAAATCAGTGCATATTGATAGCACCGATCGCTCTGTAAATGTCAATGGTCCCAAAAAATGTGTCAAAGGTGTCCGACCTGTCTGATGGACTTGTGTCTTTTTTCAACCAGACTATGTTACAGATTCCCTCTAAATTATACGTTCAGACGCACGTTCTTCAGGCTGAATGCAGACACATTCCAACAAACACTCCAATCTTGTGGAAAGCCTTCCCAGAAGCACAGAAAGCTGTAAAGGGAGCCAATGTTATTTTATATCCATGGCTTTAGAAAAAAAATGTCAAACCTTAAGTGTGATGGTCAGCTTCTATATAGTGTATATGGTTTTTACCTTGCAGGTAGAGCCTGTTTGTGACCCTCAAGGTTTATGTAAGAGAGTATATGTACCTGTTTGAGTTCCTGCAGAGCCTGGCTGTCCTCCCTGTGCTCTATGCTCTGCACAGCACTATGGGAGAATGCCCGTGGACGAGGGAGCTGGGCAGAGGTGCTGGAGGTGGGAACCAGGCGCTCCGAGGGCAGAACAGAGGAGGGGGCCCCGTGCTTAGCCTCCAGGAGTAGTCCAGAAGAAGCAATGTCCGAGGGACCTGGAGCAAAGCAGAAGAAAACATTAGGTGCTTTGGAAAGTATAAGGACAAATCATTTGTAAGCCTGCTGAAATGACAACAGAAAAAAAAACTCACTTGGCAACATCTCCAAACATGGCTACAAATTGCCTACCCTTTAACACATGATCTCTTACTGCACATAGAAGGCGGGAATCTAGTTTAGGTGAATATTTTACACAGGATCTTTTACAAGCAAGAACCTGCATTTCATCCTAAAAAATACACATATCCCCGTGTGAATGAGCCCTTACTCATGAGCAACACCATAAATGGAACGCAATACCAGAAATCACCTACAGGTGGAGACAAAGAGGAGATTTAAAAAAAATTGGACTTTTGTACTCAACGTAAAAATCCTTTTCACTGAGTTCATCGAAGGACACAGCTGAACTTTGTCACAGATCGGACTCCGTGACCAAGTTCTGCTGTGTCCTTTAATGAACGATAGAGAAAAAAAAATAAGCACGTGTCCCTGCAACACCACAGAGATCAAGGGAACACCTTTGTGTTACTGTAATAGAAGTATTCAAGAAGTAGTTGCCAAACATATGTTAAAAAGTAAATCTTATCCCTAATTGTACAGAGAAACTTGGGGGAAGTACAGGACTTTATGGGTGCACTTAATACGAATCCATATAAAATTGTATTAAATCACATGAAAATTGACCAAAGCATTTTATACAATACATTAGCATCCATCTACATGACTTTCAATATTGTTTTGCTGTTTTCATGCCATTAATTCAACATATTTTGCTGTGAGGCTTCTTCAGGTATTATCAATTTTCATGTGACTTAATAAAATGATATATTTTTTAGTCACATGAAAATTGATAATTCCTGAAGAAGCCTCACGGTGAAACATGTTGAATTATAGTGTGAAGACAGCAAAACAATATTAAATAGTCATGTAGATTTTCATGTGATTTAATAAAATTATATATTTTTTTTATATCCAAATTGTGTTATATGGATTTGTATAAAATGCACCTATAAAGTCCCGTAACTCCAAAAATGTCTCTATATACATGTTTGAGGGATGGTGTGCCATATGCTTTATGATAGTTGACTTGGACTTGTCCACATATTTTTATACTTATCCCCAATTAAATAAGCAGTGATATAGCAAGATAGTGGTAATTTAATTAGGGATAAGTATAAAAATATGTGGACAAGTCCAACATCAAACTATCATAAAGCATATGGCACCACCATCCCTCAAATACGTATACAGAGACATTTTGGGAGTTACGGGACTTTATGGGTGCACTTGATACGAATCCATATAACACAATTTAGATATAAAAAATATATAATTTTATTAAGTCACATGAAAATTGATCAATTCCAGAAGAAGCCCCACAGTGAAACATGTAGAATTAAAAGCGTGAAAAGAGCACATAGATGGATGCTGATGTATTGAATAAAATGCTTTGATCAATTTTTATGCGATTTAATAAAATTATATATATATCTAAATTGTGTTCAGTGGATTTGTATAAAGTGCACCCAAATTTCTCTGTATACATATTTGGTCCTGGATGGTCCTGTGTCTCCGTGTGCCCCAACCTCCCCGCGATCGCGTCGGGCCGCACCAGCCAGTAATTGAGGCCACGGCTTTGCGGCCTTCTGCAGGCCTATGCTTCCTTCCCCAGGTCGCAAATTCTAGTCACAATTGCGACCTGGCGCCCGGTTTTTGTCGAGCCCTGGCTACACACATTGTCACCCTTTAATAGAAGTATCACAAACAATAACCTAGCATAGAGCACCAGGAAAGGGTTACATATGGTAACAGAAATTGGATCATCTTAGAGTAATCGTATAATAGAAGTAAGTCTGCCTTGAGCAAGAACTGTCCAGCTGCAGTCAGATATTCATTTTAGGAAAAAGCAGCAGATTTAAAAAGATTAAACCACTTTTGAAATAACATGGTTACAGCTTACATTAGATTTCAGTGATTGTGTTTAGATCTACTTTGCAGACAGTCTTAGGCTGCATTCACACCTAGGCGTTTTAACGCCTGAAGCGCGACGCTACAATACGCCGGAGGGATGAAATAACATTATTGTCTATGGTGACTGTTTACATCTTAACGCCGAACGCCGAAACGCCGGTCGCGTGAAGCTCAAACAAGTCCCGGACCTTTTTTTGTCGCGCGTATCGGGCGGTTTGGGCGTATTTGAGCGTTTCCATTTCCCATAGAAAGTAATGGAAACGCTGGATTCAAGCGACTTGCGCGACAACCAGCGTTTGCTACGGGCGTTTTGTCGCTCTAATCAATAGAACTTTTCACCCAGGCAAAAGAATAAAAAAATCTACCAACATAGCAACAAGTGATGAAAAGATAATAATTTTTCCTATTGGCTAAAATAAAAAACGTCGAAGTACAAAAACGTCGGACGACGCTGTATGCAAACGCGCAAATAAGCTTGAATACGCGAGACAAAACGCCGGCAAAAAATGACCGAGCGACCGACGCTCAGGTGTGAATGCAGACTAATACAACAGTAGGTAACAGGATCAAAGACCATTTCTTATCTACAAAATGAAAACAGGCACAACACATAATACAAAGTATATTTTATTGGAACAATACTAAAGAACTAGAACTAATAAAAGAAAACAGAAGACCCTGCCTTGTAATTCTCCTTACCTCCCGCGGCTGCTGCAGTCCCGGTCTCAGACATACTCCTCTCCCTCATCTCTTTGGGGACCCCCCAGGGCCCCTGCATCACCTGCTTCACATCGGAACTGGACTTCTTGCGGTCTTTATTACACCACTTCCAATCAGGGTGAGCCTTGAAGTGCGCTTCTTTCACCTGATACATGGAAAGAAAGACATGACACTTTATTAGTCCCATCACAAAAAAAAAAAAATCACTGTAGGATGTCTAAATGTTCTACAAAAATGGCTTCCACAGGAAGTGATCAGAGAAATGATTTCAAAACACAGCAACCAATCAAAGCATGAAAGTTAACTGAACACCAATTCTGTATACAATACTTTAAAGCAGTGGTCCCCAAACTGCAGCTCTTTGCTTGTCTTTATCTGGCCCTTGGGGCACTATTCCACCAACTGACACCAATGATGGGGCACCATTCCCACTGCTGACAGCATCAAAGGGGGAACTATTTCTCCCATTAGCAGGTAGGGGATATCTGAACTATGGGAAGAGGTAAAAAAAAAAAAAATACTTTAAAAGGTAACACTACAAACTTTGAGGATGAATTACTCCAAAGTGGCAGCAACTACAGAGGTGAGTAAGGGGATGTACTGTATATACTCGAGTATAAGCTGACCCAAATATAAGCCAAGGCACCTAATTTTACCACAAAAAAACTGGGAAAACCTATTGACTCGAGAATAAGCCTAGGGTGTCCATCTGCAAGCCTCACTTTGTCTCACTGTGTCCATGTGCATGCCTCAATGTGCCCATGTGCATGCCTCAATGTGCCCATGTGCATGCCTCAATGTGCCCATGTGCATGCCTCAATGTGCCCATGTGCATGCCTCAATGTGCCCATGACTAGACCGACGTTTAACATGGGAGTCTATGAAAGGGGTGCCTGGCGGTGCTCCCCAGCCGTAGGTCCCTTAGACAACAAACTTTGCACACTAGAGAAGAAATGGGGCTACATGTGTGCCAAGTTCCGGGTCCAGGGGTCATACGACCGGCCGGTACCAGGTCCCCAAAGTCACCGAAAAAATTACAGTTTAACATGGGAGTCTATGGAAGGGGTGCCCAGCTTTGAAAAATCAGTGCTCCCCCACCGTAGGTCCCCCGAAACACAAACTTTGCACACTTGTAGAGAAAGAGTGAGGCTACATATGTGCCAAGCTTGGTACCGGGTCCCCAAAGTCCAAGAGATCTGGCGCAAAAAGATGCAGAGGGGGGCATTTTCAGCACTAAAAAAAAATGTACTGAAAAACTTGGCTTATACGGTAGTTACAAAAAAAATGTACAGCTTAAGAATATGTTCATTATTTTGATGTCAATGGCCTTGCCACAGTTCAGTATGCAAGTCCCCACCCTCCTCCATGCGATCAGCATATAGCCACCGTTTCTTTGATCTCTCACTTACTTTTTTCTTCCCTGTTGCAAACAGACAACCTGAGAAATGCAGGGACTAAGAAAATGTGGGTATGTTGTGCTGGGGAGTTAGTTAATGGAGAGCTAAATGAACTTTTTGCTTTGACGAAGGAAAAGTCTTATCATCCCAGTAAGCCTCATAAATCATCTTCTCTCCAGTACCTGAAATGCCAAGTCGTGATACTTTTGCTTTTCCTTGGTCCCCAAGGCGTACCACCACTCGCCCAGGATCTTGCTGACCGTGCGATTGTCCTGATTCGGATGGCGCTGGTGCACCAGGGCGCGGTGACGTTTACTAAAAATCATGAATGCGTTCATGGGACGGCGTATATGATCTTTTTCCCTCTGTTGAGAAAAATACAGAATATAAGTAATAATACGTTAAGCGTCCAAAAGAGATCTAGTACTTTCTATCCATTCTGCCCCCCCCCCCAAGAAGATCAAACTGTTTGGCCTTGTACAGCTGTTAGGTTATATTTTTAACTAACATCAGACTCATGTGGCACAATAAAAACTCAGAATGAAATGCTCTTACACGCTGCTCCGAAATATCCTCTAGGTCAGGGGTAGGCAACCCCGGGGCCCTCCAGCTGTTACATTACCCATGAGGCATTGAAAGGATGGCAGTTACAATTAATCCCAGAGGCATGATGAGACTTGTAGTTCTGCAAAAGCTAGAGAGCTCCAGGTTGCCTACCCCTGATCTAGGTTGATTTTCTGCTGCTGCTTTACACCAGTGATTACAGGTATAATCATAAGTAATGCATTAGCCATACTAGCTTCTTTTTTTTCCCTACCAACTAGCCATGTACCATAGACCAATTCATTAAACTTCCCACTTAAAGTAAAATCCCACTAAAGTAAACTCTCCTATCGTTTTCAGCCAAGGAAGCTGCCATCTTGGCCTCTGTTTAATCTAAAACTGCCATGATGCTGAACATGTGATCAATTATGACACCAGCCATTGGATGGTTTGACAGTTTGGTTGAGCGCACAACCAATGGGAGGGTTACATTTCCAACACGTGCCACAAATGAAACCGATTTATGGATGGGTTTACTTCTGCTTTAAATAAAGATTTAGGCTGGGTTCACAGTGGTGCGATCCCAGACATTGCATGCGATTCACACTGCATTGCTGTGCATATCGCATGGGAGGTCTGCGAGATGCAAAATCCGCCGGTTTGTATGGATGAAACTGCATAGCAGCCGGCGCCAAAATGGTGCAGTACCCTTTTTTGGTCCGCACTGGAATCGGATCACATAGGTGTTCAGACCCATGCAATCCGATTTGGGGGCATCGTTACCTTTACACTGACACCCGCAGCAATTGACAGATATCAGTGTAAACTGCCTACAAGTCGGATGTGATTCTGCACAGGAACGCTGGTTCTGGCATCACACCAGAGCGAACTGAGCCCAAAATATAAATTATATATATCTACACACAAATATATATATATATAAAGATTATTATTATCACAACCATCTAAAAGAAGTTGGTGCCCTGTAATGCAAAGTTTGAGCAATAGCTTAATTTTCATAGATCTTCCCAGAATACCTTGTTTGGGCTGCGCCCATCCTTTTCAGAAGACGAGTCTCTTTCTTTTGGAAGTGCACTAAGTGACTGAGTCCGGCGCTTCCCAGCATGCAATTGGAGTGGTATATCCGCAGGCCCAATAGAAAAGAAACTAAAAGAGAAAAAAAAAAGTACAGTGAGGGAATAGAAATGAATCCAAAAAGGGTTGTATCCATCTGTGGAGACACCACCATTCTTACTTGGTTGCCCTGGACAAGCCCCATACCTTGGGGAGTAGCGTGACCTTGAGGACTAGCGTACCCGACGATGGCCTTAAGGTAGTGGCTCTTAACTGCTGTCCTCAGGAATCGGGACTCACTAACAGGCCAGGTTTGCCAGATAACTGAAATACATGACAGGTGATATCATTTGCTGCTCAGAGATTGCAGTATTCTAGTCTGCATCTCCCCAAGGTAATACTTAAAATCTGGCCTGTTAGTGGGTCCTGAGGACAGGAGTTGAGAACTACTGCCTAAAGGCATCCCCATGTAAAATGGCTTTACTGGCTCCCTGGTGTGGAGTGTCGCGCTCGCCCCCTCCCTTGAGGAGGCGAGCAGGAGAGTCAGGACGCCTAACACATGGCTTCTTTCACTATCTGCAACGTAGAGAGCGTCCTGACTCTCCTGCTCGTCCCCTCAAGGGAGGGGGGCGAACGTGACACTCCACAACAGGGAGAAAGCCTTGCATTACTGTGTGGAGTGACAGAAGAACAGGAAGTGAGGATTTCTCAGAAGAAATAAGGACATTTAAAAGCAAAATGGAAGGATGAGGTAAGTGAAGGAGTACTGCACTAAGTTAAAGGAAGCTATTTAGGGGGAAAAAAATTGTACCTTTACAACCCCTTTAAGGTGAAAAACCACAAGGTTTTACAACCCCTTTAAACCCAAAACCTGTAGAACGTGATGACGTCAGGACGCAGGCCACACCTACGCGTTTCGTCATATCTTGACACGCGTAGGTGTGGCCTGCGTCCTGACGTCCTCCGGAACAGACTGGCATAGGAGAAGGAACGAACGAGAGGGGACGCTGAGATTTTGATTGCATACCGCACACGATTTTACTTATCGGGCTTAATATTGCTTCACATTCTGTAAGTGCATTACCTTTCTTTATTAAACATCCACATTGCAATCTACACTATGGGCTTCTTTTTTGTATTTTCACCTGAGGAATCCATCAACGGTTGATTGTATACAGTGGAACCCATTCCAGCTTATAGTCTATTGGGAGACTTTAAAAGCCTGTGCCTGGTTTGACCGCCTCTCTGCGGTCTTAATGTCTGGTAAGGAGACTACATCTCTCTCACCTGGGTGCTCACTTGGAGGAAGAAAGCTTCTATTCTGAATATCCTAAACACCCACTGTTAAGAAGATTGTTGGATTTATTTTTTTACTTTTATCACACCTGGGACTGTTTTATGGACATCCACTTATTATTCTTGTGTTATTGTCACAAATTTTGTTTTTGGTTTCACACAACTTTTTGATCAGTCACAGATTGTCATTTATTCACTTTGTTTTTAGCAACCATTAAGGTTGTGGTTTATCCTACGTTTTTTGCATTTTATTTCTATTTTTATTAATTTTCTACTGTTTGGTATCAGTACCGAACTTTCACATTAATTGATTTTGCGCCGTATCTCATCTTTTACCACATTAGATGTGGTGGCTGCATTTGTTTTATCCTTTCAGGTTTTTGTTCCTCTGCTTTTATCTGATGATCCTACCAGTAACACCTTTCCTGTATTAGAGTACCTACATCCGGATGTAGGCACAACAGAGAGCCCTTGGGACAACAAAACAATCAGTCTGGGGGCAGAGTTGTGTGGTGTGGTGACCTGCATGGAGCATGGTGCGGAGCACTGCATAAGAATGCAGCAATCTGCTTATTTAGTGCTCTATCACACTGCAAGCACCCGAAAAACATTGGTAAAGCCCCGCTAAAACTAGTGGCGCTTTACTGGCATCTTTCGGGTGCTAGCGGGGCGCTTTTAACCCCCACTAGTGGCCGAATTAAGGGTTAAAAGCACCCACAAAGTGCCGCTGCCAAGACGCTTTCCATTGATTTTAATAGGAAGGGAAGCTTTAGGAGTGGTGTATTCACCGCTCCTAAAGAGCTGCAAAGAAGCTGCTTGCAGGACTTTTTTTGATGCCCTGCCAGCGCAGCGCCCCAGTGTGAAAGCACATGGGCATTCACACTGGGATTGCAGATGAGGCTTCTTTCAGGGGCTATTTTTAAGCGCCTGAAAAACACCTCCAGTGTGAAAAGGGTCTTAACCACTAGCCGAACCAAATCATGTAGCTCTATACGTCATTTTGCATTCCAGCCCCCTGCTCGCCCCTGGTGCCGGCGGGCGCGATCACCGACAGTCACCCGCGATTGCTCGTTACAGAGCGAGAACCGGGAGCTGTCAGGGGGGCAGGGGTCAGGGGGGAATGACTGATTGTATGTTCATACAAAGTATGAACAGCCATCTGTCATTTCCTCTAGTCAGTCCAACCCCCCCCCCTCCCTTCAGTTAGAACACACATAGGGAACATAATTAACCCCTTCCTCGCCCCCTAGTGCTAACCCCTTCCCTGCCAGTGGCATTTTTACAGTAATCAATGCATTTTTATAGCACTGATCGCTATAAAAATGCCAATGGTCCCAAAAATGTGCCAAAAGTGTCCGTCATAATGTCGTAGTACCGATATAAAAAAAAAAAAAAATTATATTATATATATATATATATATATATATATATATATATATATATATATATATATATATATATATATATATATATATATAAAAAATAAATCGCTGATCGCCGCCATTAATAGTAAAAAAATATATATATATTAATAAAAATGCAATAAAACTATCCCCTATTTTGTAGATGCTATAATTTTTGCGCAAACCAATCAATAAACGCTTATTTTTTTTATTTTTTTACGAAAAATAAGTAAAAGAATACGTATCGGCCTGCCCTAAACTGAGGGATATATATATATATATATTTTTTTTTTTTCTTTTTTTTTTGGGGGGGGGGGGATATTTATTATAGCAAAAAGTAAAAAATATATTTTTTTTTTCAAAATTGTCGCTTTATTCTTGTTTATAGCGCAAAAAATAAAAACCGCAGAGGTGATCAAATACCACCAAAATAAAGATCTATTTGTGGGGAAAAAAGGACGCCAATTTTGTTTGGGAGCCACGACGCACGACCGCGCAATTGTCAGTTAAAGCGAAGCAGCGCCGAATCGCAAGTGGCCAGGTCCTTTACCTGCATAATGGTCCAAATCTTAAGTGGTTAAGCAATGCACTGCAACCCACCCACACAGTTAAAGCATGAGCAGGGCATATAGAAAACAATACTTTCTATGTGGATTTCTATTGATCCATGCAGATCAAAGCAGCTCGACAGACAGGGTGTAAATGAGCCCCAAGAACTTTGGGGACATACAGAGTGTTTTCTTCGTACAGAAAGTAATAATTCAGGATAGGTCTGGGTAACATGTTCAGTTTAGATGCAGATCACGCTCAGTTTTTGACTTCTAAATAGAAGGATTTGAGTTGCCTACCAGCGAATGCTGCTCATAATCAAAGCAGAAAGACACAGTCAGCATGCTGAGAACTCCCGAGTCTGCAGTGTCAGCACTGTGCACAGTGTGGAGGACAGGAGTGGGCTGACATTACCTGTGGCGCTAGCAAGGAACCCTCACTCTGCAGTCCAATGCCCTCCATAATACAGAAAGACAATACACAAAGTGTAATCCGACTCACGCATCATCGTGGTCACTTTCCGTCTCGCTGTCCACCCTGCGATCTCCTGCAGGTCCCTGTAGGGGGCCCTCTAAGTGCTGTGGCTTTCTGGGAGGCTCCTCGTTCGGTAGGGATGGTGCCGTTTCAGCATGAGGGACTCCGCAACGCTCATCCTCGTTGCTTGTAGCGGGCACAGGCTCGTGTGCCACAGACGCCGATTCAGGGGGTTCTGAGGAACAGAAGAAATATTGAATATCCAAACTTCTCACATAACAAACAATAAAGGGGGTGTAAAGGTCCATTTTTCCCCTAAATAGCTTCCTTTACCTTAGTGCAGTCCTCCTTCACTTACCTCATCCTTCCATTTTGCTTTTAAATGTCCTTATTACTTCTGAGAAATCCTCACTTCCTGTTCTTCTGTCTGTAACTCCACACAGTAATGCAAGGCTTTCTCCCTGGTCTGGAGTGTCGTGCTCGCCCCCTCCCTTGGTCTACATTAGAGTCAGGATGCCCACTAACACAGCTCTTTTATCTGCAATGAAGGGAGTGCCCTGAATCTCCCGTAGTCCAAGGGAGGGGGCGAGCACGACACTCCACACCAAGGAGAAAGCCTCGCATTACTGTGTGGAGTTACAGACAGAAGAACAGGAAGTGAGGATTTCTCAGAAGAAATACGGACATTTAAAAGCAAAATGGAAGGATGAGGTAAGTGAAGGAGGACTGCACTAGGGTAAAGGAAGCTCTTTAGGGGAAAAAAAAAATAAAATTGTACCTTTACAACCCGTTTAAGGTCATCACGGTATAAAAAGGGACTTACCTTTGCCTTGGTTGGCTGCTCCTGGGTGGCTGACAGGCTGCTGACCCTCGCTGGGCTGGACGGAAGAGTCAGGCTGACTTGGTGCTAAAAAAGGAACCAGAGAGTGCCAAGGAAAGACCGCCACAGACCTCGGCTCTACGTTCGTCCATACTAAAAAGAAGAGAAAAGAAAAATGATGTAATAGGAGAATACTTAAAAAAATAATAAATAAAAAGCAATCTCTGAAAAGCTGCATTTATGTTACTCGTTGGAAGAGGCGGCTTATTCTGGAGAGTCCATTAAAAATCAATCAAAGGTGCCCTGAAAATGTGCATCAATATAAAGGAATGGAAAAGCTACTGAAAGGGTTAATAGGTCACCTGTCAAGTTATCCAGTGCCCTACATAACCTGATAGAGAGAGAAAAAAATAAGCTTTGTATTGTTGCTTTTTATTCTTTTCACTCCCAACTGCAACCCCTCCATTGTTTACATTCTGCCTGCATGTGAGTGGGCAGACAGGAACAAGAAAGCTTTCTATTATATCACTACTGATGGACTGCGTGTGACTTATGTGGGGTATATACCTTGTTTTTTTTTAAAACCAGCAGATCCCCCCCCCCAAAAAAAAAGGATGTGCCATACATGGATCTCCCCTGCAATGTCATGGCTGCAAGCACCAGAAACAGCTTCTGATCATGTGACCAGTGAAATAGTGGTCATCAACACCCCCCCCCCCCCTGTGATGGTGGTCACCTGATCACCACCGTCCCTCCCCCCCAGTGATCGGCCGCCCCCCAAAGTGATGATGGTCACATGATTGCCCCCCCCAAGTGATGGTAGTGATCACCCTCCCGTGATGGTTTGCCACATGATCGCCCACGCCCAGTGATGGTGGTCACATGATCGCGCCCCCCCAAGTGATGGTGGTCACATGATCGCCCCCCAAGTGATGGTAGTCACATGATCACCCCCTGTGGTTTGCCACATGATCGCCCGCGCCCAGTGATGTTCCCCCAGTGATGGTGGTCACATGATGTTCCCCCAGTGATGGTGGTCACATGATTTTCCCCCAGTGATGGTGGTCACATGATTTTCCCCCAGTGATGGTGGTCACATGATTTTCCCCCAGTGATGGTGGTCACATGATTTTCCCCCAGTGATGGTGGTCACATGATTTTCCCCCAGTGATGGTGGTCACATGATCGCCTCCTCCCATGATGGTGATCACATAATTTTGCTCCCCCTCTGTTAAGGTGGTCACATGATTGCCCCCCCCCCCCAGTGTTGGTGGTCACATGATTGCCCCCCCCCAGTGACGGTGGTCACATGATTGCCCCCCCCAGTGACGGTGGTCACATGATTATCCCCCAGTGACGGTGGTCACATGATTATCCCCCAGTGACGGTGGTCACATGATTATCCCCCAGTGACGGTGGTCACATGATTATCCCCCAGTGACGGTGGTCACATGATTATCCCCCAGTGACGGTGGTCACATGATCAACCCCCCAGTGACGGTGGTCACATGATCAACCCCCCAGTGACGGTGGTCACATGATCAACCCCCCAGTGACGGTGGTCACATGATCAACCCCCCAGTGACGGTGGTCACATGATCAACCCCCCAGTGACGGTGGTCACATGATCAACCCCCCAGTGACGGTGGTCACATGATTATCCCCCAGTGACGGTGGTCACATGATCAACCCCCCAGTGACGGTGGTCACATGATCAACCCCCCAGTGACGGTGGTCACATGATTATCCCCCAGTGACGGTGGTCACATGATCAACCCCCCAGGCATTCAGAGCTATTTAAAGGGACCACTGGGGTGGGTGGGAAGAGGTTAAGGAAAATCTACAGTTTGTATATCATTTTTTTATATATTATTATTAGGGGTTTCTTTGCAGTATGTTAAAAGCCGGGTTGCTTACATCAAATCAGGATACACAGAGTCATGGGGGGGTACGAATCACATATAAATCACTGTTAAAATCTGATGATTTTGAACAGCAAGTGGGTAAAATTGTGGCGCTGCGCAAACTGTTGGCTCTATATAAATCCTGTATAATAATATTTTATCCCTTCAAAACAAGTACAGAAAAATACGGGTTGATGACCGCCAATATTCCAGTGGGCCACTAAATTTCCTGCTAGAGCCGACAATAAAGGGC
This sequence comes from Rana kukunoris, assembly GCA_029574335.1. Classification (NCBI taxonomy): domain Eukaryota; kingdom Metazoa; phylum Chordata; class Amphibia; order Anura; family Ranidae; genus Rana; species Rana kukunoris. The sequence continues at coordinate 12,300,233 of CM056058.1, forward strand.
ATTTGCTGCACTAAAATCTCAAACCGTGCCATCATTCCTGTCCAATGCTTCCCCGCCGGACTACAGAACGTCCTCATCTCCATCCTCTGCACCCCTCCCCCTCCCACACAACCAGCCTGCTATGTGTCCCCCTCTGTCGCTCTCCATGCTGTGAAATGGATTACCGGACTTGGTAACAACATTATTTTTACACAAGCAGGAAATCTAATGACTAATTTACCAGCAGAGGGGGAAAAATAGATGGCAGATTGTGGGGGAGGGAGGGAGAGAGTGCGGAGGATGTAAACATGGAGTCGGAGCGGACCGTCACTCGGAATAAACACCGAGCATCATTCAAATCTTCTCCCACACACCTTTGCAGGTTTTATTTTATTTTTATGGGGGGGGGGGGGAGGTGGTACCCTTTTTCACTGGTGTCCACTCCTACACCCTGATTATGAAGCCCTCTACCCACCTACAGCCCCCTGGTACACATCCCAGGAAAACCTCCAGAAGTCTGTTTACTTTGTGCATGCGCAGCAGGGGGGGCTGAAGTAAGAGATCAGTTAAAGCGGAGGTTCACACAAAAAAGTGAACCTTCGCTTTTTGGACCCCCCTCTGGTGTCACATTTGATACCTTTCAGGGGAGAATGGGGTTCCCAGGAGAGAGCAGGGACCAGTGACGGCGCGCCATGATCCTCGCGCCTGCGCAGTAGGGGATCGGGCAGTGAAGCCGCAATTGCACAAATCACTGTAGCTGTACGTCGGTTCGTGCAATAGATACGGCCGCGGATATGTGTGACCCGCGATTGCTCCACTGAGGGCCAGAACGGGGATCTGTCAATGTAAACAAACAGATCCCCGTTCTGTCAGGGAAGTAGAGAGATCTGCTGTTCCTAGTGATCAGGAACAGCGATGTCTCTCCTCCTCCAGTCAGTCCCCTTCCCCCACAGTTAGAAACACCTCCCAGGGAACACAAAGTGGTTGTAAACCCACTTTTGTCATCTAAACCTACAGGTAAGCCTATATTAAGCAGTATCTCCTAAACCTGCACGGCAATGACAGGCACCGATGTCTACGGCACATAGCCATACTAAACACGGCAATGCCTTGTTTCACGGGAAAGCGCGGGAGTGATGTCATCGCTGCTCCGGCCAATCACAGCGCCGGAGCAGTGATTACAGGAAGAAGATCGCCGGAGACATGGCGGTGGAGGGCACGGAGGAGAACTTCGGGGGCTCCGTTCTTAGGTAAGTCGATCATAATAAACTAGTATGCTGTGCATACTAGCTCATTATGACTTTATCTTGCAGGGTATTTAAAAAAAAAAAATGTAGGAACAAGGGTTTACTTCCTATTTAACCCCATTGATCACTCCCTAGTGTTAACCCCTTCCCTGTCAGTGTCCGTTATACAGTAATCAGTGCATTTTTATAGCACTGCTCACTGTTTAAAAGGTCACTGGTCCCAAAAAAATTGTCAAAAGTGTCCGATCTGTCCGCCGCAATGTTGCAGTCCTGCAAAAATCACCGCCATTACTAGTGAAAAATAATAAAAATGGCATAGATCTATACACTATTTGTAGACGCAATAACTTTTGCGCAAATCAATATATGCTTATTGCGATTTTTTTTACCAAAAATACGTAGAATATATATTGACCTAAACTGATGAAGAAATTTGTTTTCATTTTTTGGGATATTTATTATAGCATAAAGTAAAATATATATAATTTTATATATAATATATATATATAATTTTTTTCAAATTGGTGCTTTTTTTTAGGGCTGTGCAAATTAACTTTTAATCGATCGATTAATCTTTAATTTTTTTGATCGATCAAAATCTTTTTGATCGATTAAAAAATTCTTATGACTGGTACTCATCTCTGTTACACTTCCCTCTATTACTTCCCTCTGTCAACCTGGGATTCTACAACCATCCACTGGGAGTTGTGATAGTTCCCTTCATGGGACATCTACATGCCGATGGACTGATGTTAACCTTTCCTCATCTGGATTCAGCAGTGGCATCGTTGTACACATTTTTATACCAGTATCATACTTAGCTACAGGTTTTTATGACTGCTTTTGGTACCATTTGGTATTACTCGCACCATTTTTACAGTTTATTTAGCTACATCGATTTTATCTCCAGTGCAATATTTATTTTGTTACCTACTTGAAGACTATAAAAGTTTCAATGCAATTCCCATCGAGCGCTGCCTTTGTGTGTTTTTTGTATCCTGCTATCCATTTTTCCAGTGGTTGGAGCTGCACTGGGAATCAGCCTGCAAGGAGATTAGCTAAAAGTAGTTGGATCTGTATGTGCGTTATAATTAATCGAAATTAGTCGATTAATCGATTAAAAAAAAAAACGATTAATCGAACACAAAAATTTTGATCATTCACAGCCCTACTTTTTTTGCTTAAAGTAAAAACCACAGAGGTGATCAAATACCACCAAAAGAAATCTCTATTTGTGGAAGAAAAGAAAGACACATTTTTGCACGATCGCGCAATTGTCAGTTCAAGTGACGCATTGCCGTATCGCAAAAAAATGGCCTGGTCATTACGGTGGTAAATCCTTTAGGTCCTTAAGTGATTAAAGCGATTGTAAAGTCTGTTTTTTTTTTTGCTATAAAAATAACAAAACATGTTATACTTACCCTCCTCTGTGCAGCCCAGATCCTCCTCTTCTGTGCTTCTGGCCCCTCCCTTCTGTCAAGTGCCCCCCACAGCAAGCAGCTTGCTATGGGGGCACCTGAGCTGCAGCTTTGTGTGTCCATTCAGACACGGAGCTGCGGTTCGGCCAGCCCCCTCTCTCTCTCCTGATTGGCCAACTCAGGGCTCAACAAATCCCAGGTGCCAAGGCGATTAGAAATTGCGCCCGGGTATCTGGTCTTTTATTAGTGACAGGTGACTCTGCTACAGGGCAGGCTGCTGGGTCTTGGTTGAGAAGATGGAGGCCGCCGGCCTCATAGGCCCTCCGGACACAGAGCACCGCTTGCGACCGCCAGCATTAGGAAACGCGATTAGTGGCGGAAGCAGGGATGAGCAGGAAGAGAACGGCACAGCAGCCGCTAACACCACAAGGGGGTGGGGGGCGAGCGGCCGGCAAAGTGAAGTCCAGCTGAGGATCCCCAGAGGCCCGTCATCCCCACCACTGCTGCCACCCTTCCCCAGGGTATTGCGGGAGGCCGTACGTCGGCTATGTATTAGGTTGGCCGCTCCACACAGAAGGCTTTTTATCTTAATACATAGAATGCATTAAGATAAAATCTGACTTTACAAGTTTTACCGCATTTTATTTCGGTAAGAGATGCAACTGAAAATTAATTTTTTTCTGCATTTTGCCAATAGAGAAAAAGGTGCTGATAATGACGTCTAAAACACAGTCACACAAGGTCATGTGGCTCAAAAACAAATTCCTTCACCGCTTATGATTGGCTGTCTGTTTTCACGGCTTCTGGTGGGATAGCTCAGGTAGGGTCAGACTTGTGTCTAAACATGCTTGAGCTCATTCCCAATCAAATCAGGAGATTAAATGCAGCTCAACGGCCGACTACAATGTAAAAGACTGGCACTAATAAAACTCGAAGCCTCGAGAGGTACTGAACGTGAAGAAGTGATAATGCCAGCAGTCAATCAGCTTTCCAGACATCATTTGCCATTTAGGTAAAAAACACACAACTGACTGGTCAGACTTTCCACTATGTATTGTACATGGGGCTCAATGCCAGTAGCTGGCACAGTTGCAGGCTGGCGTGCGGCCTGGCGCTATGTTCTGCGGTGCAGGGAGATCACAGCTCAGCCTCTATGCACCCTCAGGAAGGTCTCCTTTGTTCAGGTTCCTGTTTTTACAGACTTGCTGTGACTTTCCGTAAAAACTCACAAGGGCCACTGACACAATGAGAGCGAGGAGGAGGAGGAGGAGAGAGGGACAGAGGAGGAGGAGGAGGAGGAGAGAGGGACAGAGGAGGAGGAGGAGGAGGAGAGAGGGACAGAGGAGGAGGAGGAGGAGGAGGAGGAGGAGGAGGAGGAGGAGGAGGAGGAGAGGGACAGAGGAGGAGGAGGAGAGAGGGACAGAGGAGGAGGAGGAGGAGGAGGAGGAGGAGAGAGGGACAGAGGAGGAGGAGGAGGAGAGAGGGACAGAGGAGGAGGAGGAGGAGGAGAGAGGGATAGAGGAGGAGGAGGAGGAGGAGTGAGGGAGAGAGGAGGAGGAGGAGGAGGAGGGTGAGGGATAGAGGAGGAGGAGGAGGAGGAGAGAGGGGATAGAGGAGGAGGAGGAGGAGTGAGGGATAGAGGAGGAGGAGGAGGAGGGTGAGGGATAGAGGAGGAGGAGGAGGAGGAGGGTGAGGGATAGAGGAGGAGGAGGAGGAGGAGGAGGGATAGAGGAGGAGGAGGAGGAGGAGAGGAGGAGGAGGAGGACAGAGGAGGAGGAGGAGGAGGAGGAGGAGAGAGGGGACAGAGGAGGAGGAGGAGGAGGAGGAGAGAGGGACAGAGGAGGAGGAGGAGGAGGAGGAGAGAGGGACAGAGGAGGAGGAGGAGGAGGAGAGGGACAGAGGAGGAGAGAGGGACAGAGGAGGAGGAGGAGGAGGAGAGGACAGAGGAGGAGAGAGGGACAGAGGAGGAGGAGGAGGAGGAGGAGAGAGGGACAGAGGAGGAGGAGGAGGAGGAGGAGGAGGAGGAGAGAGGACAGAGGAGGAGGAGGGACAGAGGAGGAGGAGGAGGAGGAGGACAGAGGAGGAGGAGGAGGAGGAGGAGGAGGAGGAGGGACAGAGGAGGAGGAGGAGGAGGAGGAGGAGGAGGAGAGAGGGACAGAGGAGGAGGAGGAGGAGGAGGAGAGAGAGGGACAGAGGAGGAGGAGGAGGAGGAGGAGGAGGAGAGAGGACAGAGGAGGAGGAGGAGGAGGAGGAGGAGGAGAGGGACAGAGGAGGAGGAGGAGGAGGAGGAGGAGGAGGAGGAGGAGGAGGAGGAGGAGAGAGGGACAGAGGAGGAGGAGGAGGAGGAGGAGGAGAGAGGGACAGAGGAGGAGGAGGAGGAGGAGGAGGAGAGAGGGACAGAGGAGGAGGAGGAGGAGGAGGAGAGGGACAGAGGAGGAGGAGGAGGAGGAGGAGGAGAGAGGGACAGGAGGAGGAGGAGGAGGAGGAGAGAGGGACAGAGGAGGAGGAGGAGGAGGAGAGAGGGACAGAGGAGGAGGAGGAGGAGGAGAGAGGGACAGAGGAGGAGGAGGAGGAGGAGGAGGAGAGAGGACAGAGGAGGAGGAGGAGGAGAGGACAGGGAGGAGGAGGAGGAGGAGGAGGAGGAGGAGGAGGAGGAGGAGGAGGAGAGGGACAGAGGAGGAGGAGGAGGAGGAGGAGGAGAGAGGGACAGAGGAGGAGGAGGAGGAGGAGGAGGGAGGGACAGAGGAGAGAGGGACAGAGGAGGAGGAGGAGGAGAGGGGACAGAGGAGGAGGAGGAGAGAGGGACAGAGGAGGAGGAGGAGAGAGGGACAGAGGAGGAGGAGGAGAGAGGGACAGAGGAGGAGGAGAGAGGGACAGAGGAGGAGGAGGGAG